>OZ038385.1:29867805-29885305 GCA_964036045.1 Eutreptiella sp. 'Long Island Sound 2002' | reverse complement strand
GGATTTCCTAGCTGAGCCTTTTCCTACCGTGCAGCATTTCCACAGAGCATTCGGGTGCTGGAAGGTGCTTGTTTCGGCAGCACTTCATGCATGCATACTCTTTCGCTTGCTTATTGGAATGGATAATGTGTTTCAACAAATGAAAGTGCATGCATTTTGAGTGAGTGAATACAGCTTGCAACCCTCAGGCTACTGCACCGCACGGTGTCCAGGCTAGCTTCCACTGAGGAAACCCTCATTCTTTAAAGCGGTAGAATACCGGACACGGGGGTCCCCATGTTCAAATGCACGCCCTAACCCCCTCCCCCACCCCCCCTTGGGGGGACTCCGGATACCACTTGGTTCCAATCGGGCAGCACTAGGGCCCATAGGTGCGCATGTTGTTTGACATCTACACACATATGTGGAGTCTTTTGTGCCTTCCACATCGTTGGGCTCAAAATGATGAAGACTGTTGTGGCGACCCACATATGCTACGTGCACCCTGAATTGTGGCCACTCTGATCCCCCCCACCGCCTTGCATTGGGGCTCAGGCCACGCAGATGCTCTACGCTGGGGGGGGGGGGGCGCACCACGCCCTCAGTGCTCGGGACCACCGAGCATGGAGGTGTCGCAGCTGCGCATGCCGTTGTCGTACAGACGACAGAGGGGTCGCTGCAGGAGGCCCTGGCCCAGGTGAGGCAGGACGCGGACGTCACGGGGCGGAAGCAGGAAGAACTGGAAGAGCAGTGCCGCAGCATGTCTGCATCGTTGGAAGAGATGCGGCAGGTCTGTGCCCCCTCCCGATGGCAGTCGTCGGTGTGGCACGGGCTTATGTGCGCAGAGATCCGTGGGAGACCCGTCCCGGTTGTCGGATGGAAGAATTGGCTGTTTTGGAGACCCCCCTCCGTTCATGTGAGGCACTCTCCTGGCGTGCGGTTCGTCCGCTGTTGAGTCCATGTACCGGGGGTGATGATTTCAGGCGGGGACAATTTCGTGAGAAGGTGGCAGAATTTTCACTTGGCGAAATCGGGGGGGTTTGGCCGTGCAGTGTGTGCATGAGGCAGTGTAGGCTTTGGGATTTGCATGGGTGGCAAACTTTTCCTCTGAACATTTCCCCGGCGGAATAATTCCCGCACGAAATTATCCCCCAATTGTACCACTACGGTGCGTGCCGAATGATGGAGAGAGGGCCAGGACGAGAGAGGACAGGCAAATCAGATGGGGCACGTCGTTATCCATCGCGGAGGAAGCTGCTGCAGCCGCCGCGTTTGTGATTGCGGCTGCTCTGTGGGCGGCTCAGGTCACTTCGCTTGCCCCGGCACTCCCCTCCGCATGTGCAGGAGATGGTGGCGATGCAGCGACAGATTCCTGCAGTGAAAGAGGAAGTGGTTGCGGGCTGTGCCGAAGGCAGAGTGGCCATTGAGCAGCAGGTGTCCGTTGGTCCGTGTCCCATCCGCAATGGCCAGAAGCCCTTCCTCGTGCCCGAAGGAAGGCGGGCCACTGTCTGATTGCGGGGTTCTCAATAAGAATTGCGCCATTTTGGGGGGTGGGGGAGGGGGGGGGGTTGGCTACCTGTGACCATGTCACAGGTCCCGCCTGGCTTTTTCGAGGATGACGGTAGCAGTGCTGGGGTACAGTGACATATATTCCACACTACTCACGTCTGACATATGTCAACCAAGTGTGACATGTGTCGCACATCACACGGTGGTCAAGTGACGTATGTCACACACGTGTGACATATGTTACACGTGGCAAAGGTCGCCTGTGTGCACCTGTGGACCAGTGGACCCGCGGACCTGTGACGTGTGACAGGCGGGGGGAGAGGGGGGGGGGGGGGCTGGCAAGGGGGACCAACCCCCCCGTTATTGAGAACCGGTCCGGGAATTGAATCCACGCTGGCCAATTTCAATGTCAGGGTATATACGACTGGACCACCGCCTTGCACTGCTGCTGCACTGCTCAGGGACCATGTAGAGACCGAGGGACGATTTTTTTTTTTGAAAATTGAGAGATATTTTGGGTTTCCACATGACTCCAACTGCAGAGCAACCAAAAGGAAGGTGTGTTTGGGCCCTGCGACTGAGATCCAGGGCACTGGGAACCTGTTTTGCCGAAAAATCGGTCCGCCGATTTGTTCGCCGATTTGGGGGGGGGGGGGGTTGCCTCCCACTGCCCCACGCTGCAGGTGGCCAGCCTCAGGACGGCCTGGCAGGACATGCAGGTCGTGGTGCAGCGCACGCAGGGCGCGTCGCAGTACTGCGCATCGCAGATGGACTGCCTGCACGCGGACCTGCGAGACATGCAGCACCTGACGATGCAGCTCCAGACTTCGTGCAGCCACAGAGGCGCCGCCGCCGCCGCCAGTGGGACGCTGCAGGAGGAGCTGCGTGCCCTTCAAGACCGCACCTCGGCTTTGGAGCTCCGGGCCCAGCAGCAGCCACCGCAGCGGTGCGCTCCGCAAGAGATGGTGCACGGCCACGGTATGGGGGCGTGAGAAGGGGCCTGAGGGGGGGCTGAGGAGCAAGCGCTGGCGTCGGCTGTGCAGCAAGTTCCACCGCCCGGCGTCCGGCAGAGGGGAGAGCCGCCGGGGACGTGGCTGGGCAACACCGACACTCGGGGGGGGGGGGGGGGGGGCGCTGACGCACAAACGGCACAAGCCGCCATATCCAGCACAGCCCCAGCACACCAAACTACTGGGCTCCGCAAACGCGGAAACGACACCAGCAAGAGCACCGGCCGCAGCAGCCGACAGAAAGCAGCGACCCGACGCAACATGCGAAGGGAAGAACGGGTGACCGTCCAGGGCCCCGTGAAGGAACAACAACCCGACGGAATGTCACACGGGGGGTCCGGCCGGGGTCTCGGGGGGTCCGGCAGAGGACTGTCACGGGCGCCGGAGGGAAGACGGGATCCCCATCCAAAAGCCGAGCAGAACGACCGCCGAGTCCCGGGCAGCGGACGGCCCACGGGCCGAGCGATGGGGCGGACGTGGCCCAACCGACATCACCGATGACTGTCTGGGGCCCCGGAGGTCAATGAGGGGGAGGCCGAGGGACGTCCCCTCGGGACTATCGCAGTCACGGTCTCTCCGTTGGGGCCGCGGGCCGAGGCACACCGTCCGAGTCACTCAGAACGCGAGGCGGTGCTGTCCCGAACCGTCAGCAAAGCAGAGCCACTGGTCACAGTACCACTGGGACACGTGCCGGTGCTGTCCGACTCAGTGGAGGCTCGTGGGGGAGGGGGGGGGTACGTGCAGGGCCGGACCCCCCCCCCCCGCCCCCGCCCTCGAGACCTGACAACCCCCGCCGACGGGGATGAGCCATTGGTTTCCAATAGGGCGTATGTGCCCACAATCCAAACGTCCCTCTGGGCATGGCCCCGCGACGGCAGCACTTCTGTGCCCGGAATCCCCCCCCCCCCCCGCCCAATTCAAAGTGCCCCGGATTAAACGGGGATCTCAACGATGTGCCGGTCATTTGTTTGACCTGCCCCCCCCCCCGCCCCCTCCTCAGGACCCCCCGTGCGTTTGGGCACGGCGCGGCGCTTAATGCGGCGCATGCGGTGCATCATCCGCTTGTGTTGAGTTCTGCTGCCGCATTAGCAACGCCACTGACCTCACCTTGCGATCTCTGTCAGCCCCCCCCCTTCCCCTTCCCGTCGGCATGTGGGCCTGCCGGCACCGGCAGGACAGCGGACGCTATGGGCGCTGGCACTGCCCATGATGCTGCCGGCTTCAGCAGCAGGACGTCCTGCGCTGCCCTGCAAGACCTGCGTCTCTGCCCCCTCCCCCCCCCCCCCCCAACAGACACAAACGATCTGGAACAACACACAGCAGGTCCCACGAAGGACAAAGCAGTGGACCGCTGTACCAAGGCAGCCCCTCTGAACCCGCTCTGACTATACAACAGGTCCCTTTGCCCCCTCCCCCCCCCCCCATCCCCCACTACACCGCTCTGCACGCGCCCAGGGCCACAGGGAACCGATGCAACGCCGAAGCCCGTGAAGAGCAGCCCCCAAAACGTGACGGCGTCGTGCAGCATCTCCGAAGCTCAGATCGGTACGTGACTCCACCGCCATAAGTCATCGTCCCAGAGCTCCTGCCCAAAAGTCTGAACTCGCGCGTCGCAGCCCCTTGCGCTTCACGTTCGGTGCCCTTTGCGCTGCTCTACCGCCAGCGGTTGTGTGGTCAAGCGACGCTTGTTGTTGGCTGACGGCCGGTGGTGACTGGAGTGGCGGTGGAACGGCAGTTTTTGGAACGGCAGGTCCAAAACCTGGTGTCCAAATGCTGCCACCCGAAGGTTTACAATCTGCCAACCGCTGACCGCCACCTGCCATCCCGGTCCGTTCTTGCAGTTGGACTCAGTGCATCGACAGGGCTCAGAAAAGCCATCACCCCCATTTTAGGGATCGAAAAGGAGGGGGGCTTGGAATCCTTCGTCACCCTTCAGCCCTGCCTCTTGCTGTTCAGGCTCTGGGGCCGACTCTCACGTCCCCCGTGACTGCGTGCTGCCACCATCGGACTCCTGGTGTCGTGCTGTGGATGCTGAGGTCCAGAGCTGCAATGCCCGCGCCCTGCAGACCGCCCGCCAGCTCACGGTGCTGCAGGATGAGGTGGAGGTGCTGCGAGCCTCCCTGGGCCAGGGTGTGCCCCCGTGTGCCCATGTCGCGTGTGTCGCGTGCAGTGTATCGTTATCAGGGGCACACGTGCATGGCTTGGGCAAACGCAATCTGCAGCCGGGGAGGCGTGCGTTGCATTACGCACCCCATCGCCCTTTCAGCCCAAGCAATCGGACTCCCGGACCCCATTGCCCACTCTGGTCCGGGTCAGGTACGGGGGGGGGGGGGGGGCATTGCCAACGCTCGGAGGATCCGGCACCCAGTGGGCCGCCACTGGGGCCCTGGGGCGTCCTGTGGAAATGTCTGGATGGCCAGGATAGGGAAGGAACATCCGACTAAACCGGGGTGGGAAGAACCAAGGACAAGGGCGCAGGCACAGCACAGCGCTAACCACCCGTGCCACCCCGGAGGTGCGCACGACACCCACGGAAACCATGAAGGTGCGCGCAATGCCCACGGCCACCACAGGGAGAGGTGGAATAGTTAGGCCTCACGCACATGGCAGCGTGGGGAGGCAGGTGGCGGACGGGCAGGACAACACGCGGAGGGGTGGAGCAATTGGGCCTCGCGCACACGGAAACGCGGCGAGGCATGTGGTGGACGACCTGGATGCGGAGGGGAGTGGGCAGCAAAAGCCATAAAACGACCCCCGCAACAACCAGCACAACCCCCGCGCGCCAACTACTGGGCTCTCCTAACGCGGAAACACCACAAGGGCCACAGGCTGCAGCGGCCGACAGAATGCAGTGACCCAACACAACATGCGAAGGGAAGAACGGGTGACTGTTCAGGGCCCCGTAAAGCAACCGCAACCCGACGGAATGTCACACGGGGGGGGGGGAGTTCGGGGGCAGTCAACTTCGTGTGGGAAACTTCGCGTTTCAAATTGGCTGCGAAATGGCCACGAAATCCAGGGCTTCCGCAAAATTTCCCGCTCGGGGGGTGGGTGGTGCAGGATCTCTACGGGTCCCAGAGGTTTTCGGTGGAAGTCAGGCAAACTGTTAGGGTGGGTGGGCGCTCGTGTCCCTTGACCCTCATCACTGGCACAGGCAGATGGGTCGCTAGGGGAGGGGCCTCAAGGTGGGCGGGTGGGAGGGGGTGTCCAGCAGTGGATGCGCCAGGGTCTCCATTTTGCTCTCCACACCCCCCCTCCCCCTGTCACGAAGAAACGCCCCTCAGGACAGTGGACGCCACAGGGGCAGTGAAGCTGCAATCGTCAGCAGTGGGACTAAGGCAGACATTCCACAACCAACAACCAACAACAAAGGGGGTGGGTGGGGGGGGGGGGCGAGCAAGCAGAGCAAGACAGAGACCCCACCCCCTCTTTCAAGAATTTTCAAAAAATTTTCAAAAAATGGAAAACCTCCTGATTTTTCTTGTTTTTTCCCCTGTTTTCTTTCCTCTAGCTTTGTCAAACCGGGATCTTTCTTTTTATTTCTATGTCCTACTTTGGTCTCTACGCCTTTCTCTCAATATTTCCTTCTTGCCCGGGGCCAGTTTCCACATTCATCGCCCTCTTTCAACTTTCCCTTCCTGGGACGGGATTTGACAAATCCCGGCCTGATTTTTCTGCCCTTTTCTGTGGCTTTGCTTTCGCTTCGGGGTCGCGCCCGCTTCGAGAGCTCTCACCTGGATCTCCAGGCGTCTAACAACCCCCCCCCCCCCCAATTCGGCGGCCGAATTTGGCCGATTTTGCCGAATTGGTCTGCCGAATTGTTGGGTTTCTGAATCTCGCTGATTTGTTTTGCCGAATCAGTAGGTTTCTGGGACTTTGCCGCCTCGTTTTGCCGACATGTTGGGGTTTCTGGGTTCTGGGTCAGGCGTCAAGTACTTTGGGACACTGCATAATACCTTTTCTTTGTACATTGGTTGTTCAGATTGGCACCATGAAGTGTTTTTACTGTCCACAAAAAGACGTGTCTTTGGTCCCCTGGGATTCGTTGTCCTCCGCTGATCAAGCTTTTCTTCAGGACAAGTATCCTGATGCCGGTGAGGGGGCAGTTTGCGAATTTTGTGTTCGCTCTGCACGGCCCAGTGCGTTCTTCAGCCGCCGTTCTTCAGGCAGCTCATCATCAGGCCCCCAGTCAGTGGATCTGTCATTGAACCAATTAACGCCGCTAGGATATTCAGAAAGTGCACAGCTTTCCTGTGCACATGAAAAAAAAAAGCGCCGCAAACTGAAACGGTGGGACCAAGTTACCCACAGGACACTTCCAAAAACCTGTTTTGGACTCTGGGGAGGTTTCATCATTTTTCTGGGTGACCCCGGCCAGACTCAGGCCCGGGTTTCAAAAATATCGTTGAACCAATCAGCGCCGCTTGGATATTCAGAAAGTGCACAATTTTCCCATGCACATGAAAAAAAAAGCGCCGCAAACTGAAGCGGTGGGACCAAGTTACCCCCACACTACTTCCAAAAACCTGTCTTTGACTCTGGGTCCAAGTCAGAAAATTGGTCAGAAAATTGACCCCACCGGGGTTTGAACCAGGGTAACCCAGGTTGCTGCGTTTGACAGCCCGGCACTGTAACCATTCAACCAATCATTTTCGCTCTGCAGATGCTATTTTTCGTCTTATACAAGCAGCAGGATGCATTTTTTTTTCAGCTGATAAGGGTTTCCACATGTCTCTGACAACACAGCAACCAGTGAATTTTGTGTTCGCTCTGCACGGCCCAGTGCGTTCTTCAGCCGCCGTTCTTCAGGCAGCTCATCATCAGGCCCCCAGTCAGTGGATCTGTCATTGAACCAATTAACGCCGCTAGGATATTCAGAAAGTGCACAGCTTTCCTGTGCACATGAGAAAAAAAAGCGCCGCAAACTGAAACGGTGGGACCAAGTTACCCACAGGACACTTCCAAAAACCTGTTTTGGACTCTGGGGAGGTTTCATCATTTTTCTGGGTGACCCCGGCCAGACTCAGGCCCAAGTTTCAAAAATATCGTTGAACCAATCAGCGCCGCTTGGATATTCAGAAAGTGCACAATTTTCCCGTGCACATGAAAAAAAAAAGCGCCGCAAACTGAAGCGGTGGGACCAAGTTACCCCCACAACACTGCCAAAAACCTGTCTTTGACTCTGGGTCCAAGTCAGAAAGTTGGTCAGAAAATTGACCCCACCGGGGTTTGAACCAGGGTAACCCAGGTTGCTGCGTTTGACAGCCCGGCACTGTAACCATACAACCAATCATTTCCGCTCTGCAGATGCCATTTTTCGTCTTATACAAGCAGCAGGATGCAATTTTTTTTTTCAGCTGATAAGGGTTTCCACATGTCTCTGACAACACAGCAACCAAAGGGACAGTGTGTTTGGGGGGCCAGGGCCATAATCCTGGTGACTGGGAAGCATTTGGCCGAAAAATAAGCCCGCCGAATTGTTCTGCCGAATTGTTGGGATTTATTCGCCGAATTGGGGGGGTGGACTCTAAGCATTACGTTACTGCTTCCCGACGGCTCCGAACTTCTTGGTGCACTATCTTCTTTTTCTATTGTCTGCCCCCTTCTTTTTCTGTTTTTCCCCTTGTTTACGGCTTTCTACGCCTTTCTCTGACTTTTTTCCTCCTAGCGGCCAGGCCCAATTCCTACCGTTATCGCCCACTCCCAACTTCCTAACTCTTCCCTTCCTGGGCCGGGATTCCAATCATCCTGACCCTCCTTTCGGGCGAGCCATTTGGATAGCCCGTTCCTAGGGATGGTTTTCCAAATCCCATCCTTTTGCTTTCTTTTTTTGGGACTAGCCCTTTTTATGCGTGAAGACGAGAACGGCAAAGCCGGGCCTGGTCTGCGCCCATGCCGGCTTCACCGTTATCCGACCCAACCCCAGACCCCCAACGGCGGGCTCGGGCTCCGCCCATGCCGCCGATGCCCGTTAGTCGCCTTTGAATCCCCTGCTTTCGGGCTAGACATTTGGCGAGCCCGCCGCTTTCTACGCCTTTTTTCCCAATTCTTGCTCCTTTCGCCGGACATTCACTTTCTACTCTCATCGCCCTCTTCTACCCTTCAACTTACCCTTAGGGGGTTTTGGGCAAAGCCAAAAGTTTGCAGCTGCCTAGTATTTTATGGCGACCCATAGCCGCTGTCAGCCGTCCGTTCGTGAGTCGCCATACTCTACGGATCGCTGCGCGCGCCTTCACGTGCTTTTTACGGTGCCTGTGCGAGGAAATCACAGCAGCCATTTTGGTACTGCGTGTGACAGACATCGCCCCCTGGGTACGACAGCTCGGCTCCTGGGGTGCAACCTGCATCGGCGAAGCCGATTGCAAGGAGCAGTTTAACCGCATTCGTCCCGACACCACAGTACACAAACTGCGTGCAGCATCCCAATTCTTACACCAGCGCCGACGGTGGGGTGCATCTGAGATTGTGTGGAGTGTGCATCGCGACTCATCTGGATAAAGCAGGCAAAGCAGCTTCGTCTGCATTCTGGCATATATCGCATGATGAACTCATACAATTAGTGCAGTTTTCCCTCACTGAGGATAATTATGTTTGGTGTGCTAGCCAGCTCTGGCAACGTACCGATGCGATTCCCATGGGTGGATCCTTCAGTGCGCAGTGCGCGGATTTACACAGCATATGGGCTCTAAAAGAAACCGTCAGTGTTATGAGAAAATTTGGCGACCTTGTGCAAACTGTGCCTGTACCCCTTTGGAAGACACCAGCAGGAAACACTGTGTCACTGTCCCAGTTCCGGGATAATGTCAATGTCGCTTCTACAGGCCCCTCTGCGGCCATGGAAATGTCTCGTGTCTGTACAGCGCTGTCAGAATGTTGGGGTCTGCCAGTGCTATGCGATTGTCTCACCAAAGGTATGCAGTGCACAGGAGCCTGCATGACATCGTCCCTACGGATTTTGGGATTGACTATACATGTAAAACACGAGGTATTATGCTATTCCACACCATCTGCTTTGAACGACAAATGGGATCTGAAGTGGGGACCCAGCCTGCACAGTCCCTGGGCCGTTACTGCTTGCCATTTAGCCAATATATTTACAGGTTCCTTGATCAATAGTATGCCATTCCATTTTTCATGGTTATGTTTTCTGCTGAGTATCACACTCTGGATGCACATTGCATGCATATGTGACCACCCAGTGCCGACAGTCCTGCGGGCTATGAAAGTGGCTATACGTAAATATTGTAGTCGGTCGCCATGGTGCGTTGAAGCGTCAATAGCGTGGGCAGTGACTCAGTCCTGCAGTCTACCCACGAGCCCCAAGGCCGCATCTACACTATTGCGTCAGTGGTTGTCTCGGGAAGCAGTATGGGACGGAACAGCATATGCATCTTGGCATGTCCCACACACAGCATTGTGCGACATGGCACCACGATCTCCATCTGTTACAGTTGCTATAGTATCGTTCGTGGCTGCCAAATGACGGGGGAGGGGGGGTCTGAGTTTGATTTTTAACATCACCTTTATAGTTCGCTGTGCATTTGTGTTTTTTGCTTGGCAGCCGCAGTCCCGCTGCACTAACACAGGGTTGTACACTTGTCAGCGGTTCTTGCAGCCTGCCCCTGCGGCCATCCATAGAGTAAGGAGCGCGGTGTCAACGGACACTGTGTTTCTTTGTAGGACCAAGCTTACGGCTGCAACCCAGTACCTGGGAGCCAGCATCATCACGCTGCTTCTGTTCCCAGACCGAAAGGCGCCTCTGGTACCACTGATGAGGATTTTGTTTTGCTGAGATTGCGTGTCTGCCTGTGACTCACACCAGCACGTAACCCACACGACTCCGTACGGGGGGCGAGCTCCCTACACTCAGCCGGTCCCGGTCCCTTTCGCCCCTGTACCCGCATTCTGTCCTCCCGCAGGTCTCGGCCGCATGGCCGATGAGGTGCTCTTCTTGAAGGCAGATCTCTCGCGCCGCTGCGATGGGCAGGCGGCGTTGGAGGAGGAGTTGCGCGATTTGAGGACCGAGTTTGAGGCGCTTTCGTGCCATCAGGCGCCCCAGCGGTGCCCTGTGGCTGCAGGCGATGGCAGCCCCTCCGCAGCTGCTCAGGTACGGGCTGTGTTTGGCCCCCAGCCCCGACACAGCACGGCACGGCGTGAGGGGACTCTTGCCAGCTGGACTTTTCCCTCGGGGACTCCACGAATGACACCACAGGTCAAAGGCTTGGGAATGCAGCGCACGCTGATGTGTTCGCGCGTTGACGATCCGCAAATCCCTCGCCCTGTGTTACAACGGCCCACACCGCAGTTTGTGCCATTTAAACTCCGACGCTGCGGTGGTTGGGTGGGTGGGTGGGTTGGGTGGGGGTTGCTCTGCACTGCATCGCAAGTGCCTCAGCAGCGCAGGTCGGGGCCATTTGCATTGCGTTTGCCATATATCTGCGCCCGCCTTGTCCTCTTCATTCCAGGAGGGCAAGATACATCATCCACAAGAACCCGCAAGACATTGCCCGCCAGCAGGTGTTTTCCTTCCCTTTGGGACCACAGGCTGCGCTCGGTCATGTGGCAAAATGCACGTATCAGAAGTTGGAGGGAGAAGGGAGATTTTGGGTTGGGGTTGTGCGAAAAACCAAGGGGTCACCAAACAGATTTCTTATGATTGGGATTTGAGTTGGATATCATTTCAGCTGCAACAGTGTGTTCCATTGAGGCTGGTTGGTTGCTGTGTAGAACCGCCGATGTCCAGTGCAGTGCCTTTTGTGTGGCCTGCTTTTGGTTGATCGAGGTTGTGTCCATTGGCAATGGGGAAGGGAGGGCGCAGTTTGTTGATCAAAGTCGATGTTAGTCCCACTGCCCCTCCTGCCTGTTGTCTTGTGTCATTTTGTAAGTCATCAATACGGTAGGGTAGTGGAGAAGACGAGAACATTTTCCAAAAAGTTGAAATGTCTTTGTCGTGCCCTGAGTGCCTATTCAGGGACAATGCTATGCGCCCAGGTCTCCCCGCATCATGATCTTATCTGTCGGCAGCTTCATACGGTTTTCACTTTATGAGGGAATGGGTTTCGCTGCAGGTGTTTGGGTGATGAGAAACCGGGCCATGTATTGCATTTTGTGTCACGCTACGGTGTAGTTGTAGGGTATTTCCACACACTTCTGGTCCCAGCATGCAACTTTGCACCTCCGGCCAGCCGTTGTGCTCCGCCCTCTGAGCGAGAAGCCCCGAGTCCTGAGTTGGACGGCTCATGATGGTACAAAACGAAAATGATTGGTGGCACGCGGGGATGATGTACAGGACAAAGAGGACGCGGGGTCGCAATGGGGCTGGTGGAGGAGCAGCATTGGAACATGGGAGAGCACAAAGGGGTCAGTGGGAGGCTGATCCACTACCCGCAAGTGCCACATTTTCCCGATGTGAAGTAGTTTGCGCACTGGATCCGTGTGTGAGCAGTATTTTGCGCATCCATTCCGATATTGGATGAAACTTGGCAAGTTACAGTGGCCAAATGTGTTCCCACAGCTGAAAAAAGGTTCCCCACAATCCTGTCCGTGTGAGATAGGGGCATCGATAAGCAGGCATTGTGCCTCTGTCAGGGCACATGAATCACAAATCAGAAACCCGGTAATTTTTGGTGTGTGTCAAACACAAGGAGGCGCTCTTCGGTTGTGTGGGGATTTTCACTCCCAGGCCCCGTGTGACATCATGTGACACTTAATGGCTGGGACTGTGGATCCCCCAATTGCCATGTCCTCCTGGTTGTCAGTGTGTGTCTCTGCCTCATTCTGCATGACCCGGGTATCAGACGATCAGAAGAGAGGAGACCCTCCTGACCTGGACCCAAGGTCCACATGATGGAAGAGGCAACTCCAAAACAATGACAAAATCCAGGACAATGCCCAATGAGATGTCTGTTTGTGTGTGCTCAAATGTGTTCAGTGGCAGAGGGTGGTTTTTGAACTGCTGCAAGATTCCACACTAATAGTACGTACTGGAGATTATTTTGCACCTGTGGACATTCAATCGGGGAGCGGGGGCTGGCTGAGAAGCCACCAATATTAGATCCCTGCAAAGGTCTGCATTGCACCCCCTTTGCCATAACGAAAACAGCCGTGCAATTTTGAGGAACACAGGGGAACCTTAACAATCACAGGGACAATAGTCTGCAGCTATTGCAGCCAAAACAGACTGAAAATGAGATGTGCCTCATGACACCCACCCGGTATTGAAAGGTAAGGTGTTTAAGGGGACCATGAAGCAAACCACAATCCCCCATCCCCCCTGCATGACATTCCGTTGGGTTGCTGTTTCTTTACAGGGCCCTGGACAAGCACCTGTTCTTCCCTTCGCATGCTGCGTTGGGTCGCTGCGTTGTGTCGGCTGCTGCAGCCGGTGCTTCTGCTGGTGTTGTTTCCGCATTCGCAGAGCCCCGTCGTTGGTGTACTGGGGCTGTGTTGGTTACGGCGGGTGCGTTAGCCATGCCCAGTAGTTGGCGTACCGGGGTTGTGCTGGTTGCTGCGCGGGTCGTTTGACGGTTTTCGCGGCCCCCTTGCCCGTCTGGCAAGGTAATCCGCGTCCGATTCACAGCAAACAGTTTGCATGCTGCTTTCCTTAGCATCAGCCGTCCTGATGGCAACCCTCTGCCCCCCTGCAGACAGATACCAGCAGAGCCAAATTGGTGCATTGCACCGGATGGCCTGGCTGGTCTGCGTTCATGCCTTTATGGGCCATGCCCGGGGGGTTGCGGTGCTCTTCCCTCGGCCCCTCGCAACCCCAAACCAGCACCAAGTCGCCCTGGCCGTCCATGAGGAAGGTGCGCACACACACAGCGGCAGCCCCGCCTGTTGCCGCAGCACCTCTTCCTCCCCAAACCTCCACATAATGCGCCCTCCCACAACATCCGCACGTCCCGTGCTCCAGGCGACATCCTCCACGGCCCCGGGGCCACGCCCCACTCCAGCCTCTGCAGTGTGGACTGCAGCCGCATCTCTGCGCGCAGCACCGACTCCAACGCCCCCGACAAGGCCCTGCTGGAGTTGGAGGGGATCTCCTGTGGCATCCCCGAGGGCTGTGTCAGCCCCTTGCCAAGCCCCATGCTGGGCCCTCCCGCCGCGCCGTCCGCCTGTCTGCCCCCTCCACCCGTCGCTTTCGCGAACACGTGCGGCGCCTGCGGTGCCGTCCCCCCTTCGGGAGCGCAGGAAAGCGACCAATCCCGTGGCCCCTGTGCCGTGCCGATGGCGACACCCGGCGAGGCTGCCGGGGCGGCGCCCCCTACGCCCCAGGCCCTGGGGCTTGGCTGCGGCGCTGGGGGTGAGGCCCTGCTGCGGCCGCGGGTCGTGCGGCCCGCGGAGGTCCGCAGTGCGGCGTGCACAGACGCAGTGGGGGGCCCCGAGGAGACCACCGATGCCGGTCTGGGGGGACATGGCGCCGGGAGTGCCGAGCCAGCGGCGGGGCATCAGGTGTGCTGTTGGTGCTGCTCCTTCTGGAAGTTGCCCCCCCCCCGTGGGGGGGGGGGGGGGGGCTGAGGCATGCAGGTCTGCATTGTCCGGTCGTGCATTTGTTCCCGGGAAAAAGGCTGTGCGTGTGCGCGTGGGTGCCTGCGTGCGTCGTTGCCCATGTGCATGCCCGCGCGCGCGCATTGGCCAATGCATCTGCCTTGGCATGGGCGGCCCTGGGCAGGTCTTCAATCGTCAATCAACACTGTTGGCAGATCTCGGGTTCGCTGAACTGTGGCTTTTCGCCAGGTGTCCAGTATTTCCCAGGGTAAGAGGACGGGAGAATCAGCCTGAAACCCTGCAATGAAGCAATGCCTTGGTGGCAGAGACGCAGTACAGTTCCTTGATATGAGCCACGAAGTGTGCACCATCGACATTCTGCAGCACATTGCGACCAACCGCCTGCACTGAGACGGGGTCAGGGGCAGGTGCAAGTGTGCAACGTACATGAGCATTCCGTGCATGCCTCCGGGGCACGTTTGCAGTGAACTCCACGTTTAATGGCCCCTCGAACAAGCCCAGGGTTCACAGGTCCCCCACGGTCTTGGACCGGACCTACAACACCCCAGGGGACGGCATGCGTGCTCAACCTTCACCTCCACGTTGAAGACGTGCCCCGCTTGCTGCCCACAAGCGATATATGCCGATGCACGCGGGCAATGCACACAACATGTGCATTGCGATGACCAGTTTGCTCAACGAGAGCTCCCCAAAGCAACAGCACTCCACTAGCGTAGTCTTTTTCATTGATGTGCAATGTGGAACTGTAGTACGTGTACTAAATCACTGCTAGAGACAGTGCTAAGGTCACGGAGAATGACCCACACTCCACCAACAGCACTGCTCTGAATGCCTCATTGCACTGTAACGACGCAGGAAGGAACACAAACGTGTAGCAGAACATACACAGATTTGAATGGTGTCTGAAGCAAAACAGAGCGATGGGTGACGGTGACTTGAAGTTCTGCAAAACGGTTTCCTGCAACAAACGGCGCCTGGACCCGAGCCTGCAACCCACGCCAACACAGCCATCCTCCAGTGAAAAAAAAAAGGGGGCTGTTGCCACTGTCAGTCAGTGCAGTATCTGCGCTCACCCGCAAGCAGTGGCAGCCACTGCAGGTCCCGTAACGTGCCACGGTTGCGCACAGTCTGTGACGTGATGCATGAGGTTGGGGCCGAGCCACCAGACCACAGGATGCAGGTCTTGAGACTAGTGAGGCTTGCCAGAACGGGGGGGACCCCTGGCATTTCCATCGGATCTGGCACCCTCAGCAGGGTCCCAACCCCCAGGTACCCCTGATGGCCGGTGGGTGAGGATTTCACCATTTCCAGGTATCCGTTGTGCCTGATACCCCTCATACGCAATGCCATGGTTTGCCCGGTACTCTGTACTCCGGTGTGCTGCAGTCCAGTTTGGCCCTTATCACAACGTATCTCAGGTCCACAAGTCCGGTGCAAGCCACCAGATTGTCTCGGAGTATGAAGCTGAGCATGCCTGGCTCAAGGAGGCGCAGGACAAGCGGGAGCAGGAGCGAGACCGGAGGGAGGTAGAGCAGCAGGGGCTTTTGGTGCAGAGGGAGATCATCGCTGGGCGAGGGATGACCAAACTGCCGAACTGTGCGGAAGATGGCCGAAGCAGGTGCGGTGGGACTTGGGGTTGGGCAGCTTTTAGAGACACGGGACCGGACCCCCAGCAGCGGCCGTGTCAGTCAATTGTCGAATATGGGAAATTTTGGGGATTGAGTGTGTGGGATAGTGCCTTTCGTAGGTGGTTGAGTGGTTGAGTTGGGGTTGACTAGGGCACTTGAGTGAGTCAGTGAGTCGGTATTTCGGCACTTCAGTGGTGGCGAGTTGAGAACCGGGAGTGTATGAATGAGTGTATGGCTGTGTACAGGGTAAACGTTGCTTTCAGACGATTTTTGTGAAGCGGGGCCTTCAGCGTGCTTCTGTGATATTGTCTCTTCGTGTCCACAGCATGCGCGCAGTGCCTGTAAACCACAGACAGTGTGCAGTACTCTCCACAGTCATCCCCCCCTCGCAGACCAAGCGATTTGGGCGACGCGATTCCGCGATTCCACGTCAATGTCGACCATGTGTACGTTTAGAATCACCGGAATTTTGGTTTTCTCGACGCGGCTCTTTTCTCATGTCACTTTAGCCTGTCGCCCTGCATCCTGCAGAAACCCATCATGTCTGGGATGGGCTAGGGCACACTGAGTCAGCCACTTGCCACTGTAGCTGCTCTACCCTTTGTTTTTTGTAACCTGCACACCAGTAACTCTTTTGATCTCTCTGGTCACCACCCCCCCCCCCCCCCCAGAAGCAGCATTTGTAAGCAGAGGGCCAATTGTCCCACTCTCACCTTGGAAGTTATTTTCTCCAATGACTTGGAATAAGCAAGGGAAGCAATTTATTTCTAAATTCTCAAACCATTGTGTACACCCGGAGGTACCAACCGGCATACTGTTTTGGCATGTATTGCAGCAGCCCCCCCCCCCCCCCCCTCCGCACACATTCCCCTTGGTCTCATTTGAGCAGTGGTAACTTGATAGCTTTTCAGCAGTGTACGGTCAGACTGTTGCCCTGTGATCCGTGATTGTGTGTTCTGCTGCTGCCCACAGCCCAGAGCTCGCACCTCTTTTCCACATGCACACATGCCCATTTACCCTGTCACGTAAAAAGTACAAAGGTCATGTGCAGCCAACCCCCTTTGTTGCAGCAACAAAGACCTCTGTCTCATGCACTGTTTTGCACAGCTCTGCACCCCCAACAGAAGCCTCAAAGTCTGCAGATGTCCCTCGGGCGGGAGAGGCCACTGCCCGGCCCACACCATCGCAGCCGTGCGACGATGCAAGTCACAGTGAGGCCCATGCCCCAGAGCCATACACGGACACATGGGTCACTGTCACCCAAACAGTCTACACCCCCGGCAATCGTTCAGAAAAGGTCCCAGGACCGCGATGGCGCCCTGGCAGCAGCAGCAGCAGCAGCAGCAGGTGACCCTGTCCCGAGCTGTCATTTCTTTCTGTCGTGTCCCAAAAGCTGTTGCCCGTCCCTCACCAAATTCTTGCCCAGTCTGAACGCCTGTTTTTTTGCCCAGGGCTTGCTCTTATGGACAGCCTCAGGCGGAGGGGTGATCAGGGCGGCAGGAGGATGACCCAGGCAAATTGCAGGGTGGGCGTTTTACCCCACGGTCTAAGAACCCCCGACACGCGCCTGCGAAGTGGGCATGTCTGGGGTAAGTTGTGTATTTTGTTTGTTTGCTGTGGGTCATGTGCCTTTTTTTTGCGCAAGTCGCGTGCGGGGGATAAAACTGAAAATGCTGCAGGTGCGCGGCCTACAGCAAAAAAAAATGTGTACGCGATTTACATCCACCAAAAAGTGCATGTGATGGTGTACACAAACTGTGAGCAGAACACCAATCCACTTGCAAAGCGTAAGCCATCAGATTCGAAGTCTGATATGTTCTACAAACGTGCATTTGCCGACTTCTTGTAGTTGGTGCCTGTTTTGTA